>UYYA01004065.1:0-13584 GCA_900624975.1 Angiostrongylus costaricensis | reverse complement strand
CGAAAAAGCGGTGGGTTTTTCGAGAAGTTGTTGATTATGTAATTGCCGGAGAGTTCTTCGTCTTCTTGTAAGTGTTATTGAAGCGTTTGGCCTAGTAGATTGTATATCAGTATACCCTTCCAGGCTCTGAAGAAGGCGATACTGCCGAAACGTCAGCTAGCGTTGTATTGTATTGTGTTTTTATGGAAGTAAATGTATGCTGTTTAAAAACCTCGCGATTGCTGAACAAGAAAACGACACATTCATATTCAAGTAGGCATTTCTTCTATACTAACTGCTTTGCATTAATACAAATTTTTTTCTACAGATTCGGCATTTCATTGTCGAAAGATAAAAATACCCAAGACAACAGATGGACTTCATTACTTACCTTGACTTCAGCCCCGCTGGCCCCAGGTATTGCCTCTGCAATCTTCTTCATATTGATTCCTCTCATCAGATTCATTTTACGGGAGTGGATTTTCAAAATATCTGCGCGAGCCTTTTCATCAGGTGCAGGAAATTCTATCTAAACTTCTGTTTTTAACTTTTTTTTTAACAAAAGAGAATCAATATTGCTTCTCCACAATAAGTCAAGGAACAAAGGGCATATGGACAAAGGCACCTTTCTGTCAATTCTACCAGGGCGAAGTAGTGCAGGGTCAAGGATGTCAATTCTGTTAGTAGCCATGATCACCTAAACTATATATTTAACAGCGCACTATATGTAAAAGACTTGGATTAACCTTTATATTTTTCGTTGCTTCAAAACCGTCAAGTTGGTTCAGTAATTCCAGCATCGTTCGTTGCACTTCCGAATCTCCCCCGCTGGAAAACATGGAAAAATTACGAAGAGTTAACTTATTAAGCATTAAAGACAACTCGGTTTCGGATTTCCATAGTCCAGGGGACAAATCTGCTACCATGATAACTATTAAATATGCATAAACAGTTTACGGATGACACATATCAATCTTCTTAATAGGCTCAATTTGGCATACAAAAGATCATTATTCTATCTGCAAAGTTTACATGGCGATATAGCTTCAACGCGCATAATCAACAGATGTAAAAAATTACTTTCTATGAGCATTGCAGATGAAGAACACAGTATACGTGTTAAATATAAGAATAAGCCATCTACGAAGATGCACCATCTCGATCCAGAACTTTATTTCTACGAAACAAGCGCATTTACGAATTCTTATAATACTAGGCGAAGGAAAATTAGGAAGAAAAAGTTCAAGATTGGTTTGGGCTGTTGCCCAATCCAAAACTGTCAATTAATCACACTAATAGCTGTCCGAGGGCGCATATAGCGCAGTGGTCGGAGGCGCCCTGCAATACACATTGTATTGATTCCCGCGCACCGAGCTCACCAAGCCTTCTATCTCTCCGAGGTGGTCAAATTGGTACCAGACTTGTCTGGCAGGATAGCAGCACTAGCTCGATACATCGGTAGGCCACCGCGAGTCATTGTAAGGGCCAGATATGAATTCAGTCATCTCCAACGACGCTCAATGAAGTCGAATGCATGGCACATCCTTCACAGATTGATCAACGGTGACAGTTTTACCCATTATTTTATCTTAGTAGCTGTCTACTGGCAGAATTCCAGTTTGAAAGCAGCGAATGTCCTTACGATCTACAACAGCCATGAAATGTTTATGACGAAGTAGGAGACGACCAAGGATGGTTATACCCTAACTCCAAGGAAAACTACGCCCGACCAGGTTCCAGTATGTCAATGAGTATAGAAAGCTAGAGATAGTCAAGACTCAGCCAAATACATACGAGAGTGACAATCGCATGCGTGGATATGAACGATGGTTGCAATCGACGAAACGGATAGAAAACGCATTGGGACAATTTCAGATAGTTGTTACAACCACATTTCACCCGTTTATAAAACAGAGAGCCTTCCAACGGTTTATCGCCTCATCGTACCTGGGAGGTCTTCCCGGGTGACGAGCTGCGATGTAGAGCTGAGGATTCATCCTTCAAGAGGGCCTCCCAAGCTAAGGAGTCCAGGTTTCCATCAGGAAGCCCATCTATGAGTAAACTGGTACCATGATCCACCATCATCCTGTTATCAAACTAGTCGCATGATGGCAAATCTCACTTTGATCGACAAGGGCGAAAACTGCGTGCGTTGGTGACGACCTGGACAGACTGACCTGGCTGATCTCAGGACTACAGAGTTATGCTGGGGCCCATACAACCAGTGAAGACAGGTCATCTGAGTATCCAAGTAGGTATAAAACAGAAGTTTGAATGAGCGAGAATTTCCTTTGATTAACACCACAACCATCTAACTATAATTCTAGCAAGAACGGTTAAAAAAGAGATGAAAAGTTATTATTACCTAGATCCCTCTACCCGGCTCGATCCAATAGAATCGATTTCGTCCATGAAAATGATAGAAGGAGCATGTTCCCTGGCCATAACGAAAAGTTCGCGAACCTGTAAAACATTTTTTTTTACCAAGGAATATCCATCCTACTAAAGAAGAACGTAGCTCACCATCCTCGCTCCCTCTCCAATAAACTTTTGAACAAGTTCGGAACCAGACACACGAATGAAGGTACACTCAGTATGGTGTGCTACTGCTCTGGCGAGTAAAGTTTTACCAGTTCCAGGAGGGCCGTATAACAGTACACCTTTCGGTTGAGCAATGCCGAGAGCTTCAAATAACTCCGGATGCTTCACAGGAAGCTCAATCACCTAGAAAAGAAAGAAATCGCAAACGTCGACAATTATACTTTATGCCACTCTCTGATCTTGCCTCTTTAATCTCCTTAATTTGTTTATCGAGACCACCAATCATTTCGTACGTAGAGTCCGGCACCTTCTCAACCATCATAAGTGATACAAGAGGATCAACCTGACAAGTAAAAACAGTGTCAGGAATAACCCTAGTAGTCAGATGGGTACGAAATATTGCAAGGAAGATATTTACAAAGGTATACCCATTGATGGAAAGTCTAGGAAAAAATACCTTATTGGGCAGAATTTTGTGCAGAGCATAACTGTCGGCCCGAAGAGCAACACGGCAAGCGGCATTAATAGATTGAACATCAATTCCCTTATCAACGTCCACGACATATTTTCCTTCAGGATGGACCTGACAGCGTTCGAGAAAATGATAGAATAAGTGTTTGAATTTATTAAAGTTAAAAACACGATGAAACTACACACCTTGACCAAAACTTTCTTCTTGTCCATGGCTTTGCTCACTTCTCCAACGTAGCTTCCCTGCTCATGAAGTTGCTGCAGTTCTTCTTTGAGCATACGAACCTACGAACATCATCAACAGTGAAAATCTTATAATCGTACTAATTCTTCAATGTTACAAAGGAGAAACCTTATGACAAACCTTAGAATTGAGCTCGTTTCGTTGTGCTTGTAGGCGGAGAACATTTTGGTTTTTTTCCATCACTTTTTGCTAAAAGCAAATGCAAAACTTGACTTTGAAATAACTCAGTTTATTTAGATCCTCATCAGGACAGGTCTTAGATGGAAAAAAGAAACAGTGAGGATACTGGTTCTCAAGTAGCACTTTTATATCAGTCTACAACAAAACTGTGTTGGTCAAGTAACTCACATCTTTGATAGATTCCAATAAAATCAAGAGGGAACACTAATTCACAACGCTTTCCTAGCAATGTTAACCTTTTTATCTGCTGCCTACTATAACTTTCACGGTAGAGTATGATGTATGACACAACTACAACGATGATGAGATAATCGGAAAACTTGGACCTCGGGCCAGATCGAACCATGGTTAGCCTTTCCGGGAGTTCGCGCGTTACACACTGTACCAATGAGGCTCCTGTTCTCAGATAGTTTTCTATCTAACTAGCTGAGAGAAACGTTTTTAAGCCTTCCTAACAGCTAACGACTGTCCAAATTCAATGTGACTAATGAAGCATCCGGTCCAAAAACGTCAAGGGAAGCATTATGGGCTTGGGGAGGTTAATCTCTTAAGTGTGTCCCATACAAGTATGGCAAACTATCAGAAAACCTCAAATGCTCATAAAAGAACATTGAATTGAATTGAACTGAACGGTGAACTACGTAATCTCAGGAAAGCGAGAAACCAACTTGAGCCTCATAAATTTTAGTTTTGAAATAGGTTCTCAACGAATGTTCATCCGCATTTCCTTGGGATGGCGAGAGAATCTCAATGTCGGAATTTCCTGCAGGTGGAGCCATGGACTGAAAATGCCATACATATAAGAACTAATGAAAAATATTTGGCGATCATGAGTGAAACACGACACGAATGGAACACCAGATAAGTTGGCAAATCGTCGTATTAGCTGTATAGTAAAGCTGAATGGTATAACTATTTCTGAAATAGCTTCCAGCACCCCACGGACGGATACTGGAAATCCAGGAAACGGAAAGAATTGGAAAAGATGAAAAATCCGCGGCGTAATGTGATTCCATGTTCGGACGAGCTTCCCGCGGATATCGAGCCTCCTACACTAGTGCAAGCGGTTCGCTTCAGCTCAAAAATGCGAAGATAACGACTGGTATAACTGTTTCTGAAAGAGTTTCCGGTATTCCAATGAATCGGTGCTGGACATCCAGTGAACGGCATAGAAGTGGAGAGGATGAGTGAGACGGCGCGAAATGTCATGCTGTATTCGTACGAGTTTCCCAAGGACCTCGCGCCGCCGACGCCGTCGCGAGCGGTTCGCGTCAGCTCCAAAAATGTGAAAATACTATTTGCGTCAGGTTTAGGTCCAAACGTTTACTTAATGTTCCTATGCAGTACTAGCTCCTCCTTACTCTCTTCCAGTTCTTGCTTTTGATCCTACTCAGACTTTCTCTTGAAAATCTTCGTTCAGGTACAACTTTAACAACTGCAGCTGTCTATGCACTGTAGTAGGATAAACGTTGTGCTTACAAGTTCTTACGTTTCTGTTCATTGTTAGGACCAACAGGAGTGGTCCCGTTGACTGTCAACGTCGGTTGGTTGCGCAAGTTTGCGCATTTGACGCCGATTGCTATAATTTCTAGATTTTCGCACATTAGGGCCATCCCATAGGGCCGTGTCGATTCCCAAATGTGACAGCTTAGTGGATAAATTCACAATCCGAACATTAAACACTTCCAAGGCTATCTTCTACTTTCTGCCTCGTATGCAGATTTTGCAGATGCAGAGTGCTACTTCGTAGTTATCGATCGTCCCGACGAGGTCACTCGCAAGTGACCGATCGATACTGAGTCCCGCCACGGTTTCCATCGCGAAGGCGTCAGTTTCTCGTTGGCGTTCCGCCAAGCACGTGACTTGGAGTTTTCGAGAGACGCTTCCATCCAACGCACGTCGTGAACTCCGCAGTCTTCATCATTTATGCTGTTCTCTCTTTTGTTGGATTCTCTTTGTTAAGGTGTTCATTGTGCGTAATGAATGCGCATTAGTTTGCTAATACAAAGAGCACGGGCTAAAGCGTAAGCTAGGTAAAGATTATTGCCGTCCTGGAGCAAGTGCTACCCTCGTTGGTGATTTCTTCTTCCCTCGGCTTTTTTTGAACGCAGAATCCACCTTGACTGTAGGTCGCGTAGTAGAAGACGTCATAGAGTGACAACCACTGATAATGAGATAAGGTAATATATCATTCGGATGATGTTTTTGCTAGCTTCTGTAGTGAGTAGTATTCTGGGTTGTCCGTGGAGTGGTCGCTACGTCTAGAAGGGATATTTTTTTGTAAGCGTTAGGATTCTTTGAACTGCTCTTGAACTTTGAGCTTAGACCATACCTTTAAAACTGGCTTCTCTAGCATAAAGCGAAATGTGGATGAAAGTACGACTCATACCTTGTGGTTCGTATTGCTCCAAGTTGTGCACCTTTATTTATCGCTCCTACAAACTGTTGTTTCTTCTGTTTTTCGACATTTTCATGTTTTATTTCTGTTTTCTATTTACAGTAAAGAACCGATAACCTTCAATGGCTCGTACCAAGCAAACAGCTCGCAAGTCAACTGGAGGAAAGGCTCCTCGCAAGCAGCTGGCCACTAAGGCCGCGCGTAAGTCTGCCCCATCTACGGGTGGAGTGAAGAAGCCTCACCGCTACCGTCCTGGAACTGTCGCTCTACGTGAGATTCGCCGTTATCAGAAGTCAACTGAGCTTCTAATCCGCAAGCTACCATTCCAGGTGAAGCCACTGGACAACTCGATAATTTGAGTTGTCGAAGTGTAGGAATATAAGAGTCCAATTCCTATCTTCGTTTTTCAGCGCCTTGTTCGCGAAATTGCTCAGGATTTCAAAACCGACCTGCGCTTCCAGTCTGCCGCTATCGGCGCTCTTCAGGTAACTATAATATATGCCTATACGGCTTCTCTGCCGCGTTACGTACTGGCACTGGGAGGCTAGGGTCAAAAGTTTAATGGCTTGTTTTAGAGGCATTAAGTACCTTTCTCATTACATTTTTGAATACATAACATGTCTCTATACATAACAAGCTAGGAATCACTGGAGGACCTATGTGTTTGTGTGGAAGAGACATCGTAATAGCGTTGATCGTTTTTTGGTCTTCGTGATTAATTCTCATCGTGATTCTCAAACATTAAGAACATCGGAAGTAAAACAAGGTTATGGAGACCTATCATGAAGTTTCAGCCTTTTCATCACTTAAAGGTTCAGTTTTCCAGGAGGCCTCGGAAGCCTATCTTGTCGGCCTCTTCGAAGACACCAACCTGTGTGCAATTCATGCCAAGCGTGTGACTATCATGCCGAAGGACATCCAGCTTGCGCGCCGTATTCGTGGAGAAAGGGCTTAAATCTTTCTAGTTCCAAACTACACTTTCTCTATTAGATCTCCTCACCGTCTTATCTTTCCTGAGAAGTACTGCTGACTGTCCGTTTTCAGTTTTAATGGACATTTTTGTGTTTTTGTAATGCAATAAAGTTGACTTGCCGTAGACATGCTCTTTTGTTGCTTGGTGGTATTTCGCTCGCGTTTAGGACACAGTTGGTCGAAGTAAGAAATAATAAAAGATAAAGCTTTCGACGTTGACCAATCCATGAGAGATGCGCCATGAATTCGACTTCATTAAGCGTCGTTTGAAGGTGATTGAATGGTATACATGGGATTTGCAATGACTCGTTGTGGAGTACCAATGTATCGGGCTAGTGCTGCTGCCCTCTCAGACAAGTCTGGTACCAATTTGCTGACCCCGGAGGGGCGGAAAGCTTGGTGGACCAGGGCGCAGGGGTTGGTCCCATGTGTGGGTTGCAGAGCGCATCCGACCGCGGTGCCACACGCGCCCATTGATCGAAATAACCGTCACTTAGGAGAGAAGGTATGAATAGTGTGACATGAAGCTGTTGTCGTACCTCGCGGTTCGTTCACTTACAGAGACCATTGTTTCCCAAAGTAGGTAGTTCTACAAGAGATTTGTTTGAGGAGATTAAAGCTTTGTATTATCCTGGACGTATTAAAGGTTAGTGAAGAGAAGTTTCAAAGTAGAACAGAGACCAATGAAACTAAAATGAATAGGGCTTCCCACATACGTTGGTATTGTCTCTACATTTGTGTCGGGAAACCATGGTATGTCTCTGGGCATTCTTCGGTGGGTAAGGATCTTAAGTGTGGCTGTTTTCCGTAACGGCACTACCGGCTCAATCCACAGCAATCGAGCTATTTGGTGCCACTATAGGTATGTGTTAGGATGTAAACATATCATTTAGATAGTGCTGTTAAGACTGCTTGTTTGAATGGTTGTATTTCGAGTTGGTATAAATAGCCGAGTGGTTTACTTTGGCAGTTATTCTTATCTCATGGTCCATCAAAAGCAGCGAGCTACAATGCTATTCGCTTATGTTGCCCCAATTGTAGGTTACACTCTATGCTGTATGGGACGTTGGCTGTAGAATCTTTGCGTAAATAACATATTTGAAGGAATTTCCAGCATAGAATCCCACAAATTAGTTTATGTTGTCATTCGTTCCAGGTAAACATACTCCTATTAATCAGTACTAGCTTAATCAAGTGTGTCAAGGAAGCAAACAGGTAGGTGTTCTCACTCTTGGGTCTGCTCAGACATTAATGGGTCACGCTCGGTACTAATCAACATGTTACCAAGGACTCCTAATTCTTAGTGGCTTCAGCTTGTGCTTTTAAAGGCGATGGCCGGGTACGGTATGAATCACAGAAGACTCCGTGGAGACGTTTGTCCTACATATGAACCGAACATGGCTCATATCGTCCAGAATGCCTACATGCTCAAATAAAAGAAAGTATAAAAACCATAGCTGCAGTGTGGTTTCGTAACCAACTCCACGTTTAGATAGTGATTTATTTCCTTGACTGACTACGACTGTAAATGGATAGAGAGAATACATTAACACGGTGTGTCTTTTAGATCGATATACTAGGAAGACTTAAAACACTCACACCGTTCTCACCAAGTGTAGGTGTCGGGGTCATTTAAGCTGCATACACATTTTCTAAATGTACAGTGTTCATCTGACGATGGCTTACAGTTACTATAGAAGGCGATTGCTTGGCCAGAAAAATGATAGCCTAGAATCATTGATAGACCTAACCAGATATAATTGTTTACACAGGTATTTTAGATCTGTTATCTAGTATCACTTCAATCATCTGTTCTCCTTTTTATCGTCTAGTGACTCGTGCAGGCGCCAGTAAACCTTTTTCCTAGTGGGTTTTGCTCACTCTAGGAACTCGTTCAGCATCATATCTTTCTTCTAAGATTTTCAGATTTTCGTCCAGAACTCTGACCATGAGGACGGTGGTCTTCTTGTTGTGATTATGACACCCCAAGGAGACCATTTCCTAACATCTCCTGTCCCTCAGTTGTCGATCATAATCATTACGGGTCCGACATGATTTGGCGTATAGAACGCCTTGTCGACCGTTGACGTAGATCGAAACTTCGAATCCCTTCCTTCATTTGCGTGACACGGGTATTTCTAGCATCGTCGTTACGACTGCGCGTTCTATAACACTGAGTGTGCTTTCATCCTGCTTACGCAGCGGCTAAGTCTGAAACGCATTTGTCTAGGCTAAAAGAATCGTGAAGTCGAGAACGTTAGCACGGGGTGAGATGCTCTTTACTCTTTTCACTACATCCTCGATACTCTTGAAAGGTCCCCAAGCCGCTCGTTTCTTTCTACTCAACTCTGGAGCTACGTCGTCCATCATGCTAATTCCCCGACCTAGGTAGACGTGGCAGGAGCATTCGGAGATGTTCATTCCGTCGAACGTGATTGAGGCCTACGAAACCGAAACCATTATCTCATGAACATCGTTTTTATGAGAGTTAGTCGAAAACCAATCTTTCCACAGGCGTTGTTAATCTGCTAGCATTCCTGCTAATGGTTGATGTTATGAAAACGATGTCACCATCAAAGCGAGGATGCTGTGATTGTGGTGTAGTTGCCGACTATCAATTTTCAGTCTCATGTTGTCCATTCCAATGCTCGCTTGACGTTCTGGAGGATGGCAGTGAATAGCTTCGGCGAGGTTGTGTCCCGTTGTCGAATTTCTCTCCTTAAATCGATGTTATTTTTGACATGCTCTAGTTGTGAAGATGTTATATAGCTCACGAAAATATTTGCGCACTGAGTGGGAAAACCTTTGATGTCCAGCATCTTCTGTGCGTGGTTCTGTGTCAACTGAATCGAAAGTTTTTAACCTTTTTATTTACTGCCTTTTTCTTTTAGTGGCAGGGTATGTTGCGAAATATAACTCGTATATAATGCTGAGATATTTGCAAAACTCCGGACCGCAGGTGTATGCGGTGGGGAACGAATGCGCACTAGCACTATTGTCCTTACCGGGGAGTAGCACACTTCACCACCACACCATCCAGGTCCTTCGCTTTGTTTGTCTCACAGCCAATCCCGTTGACGGGTGATTGCTGATGGCAAAAGATCGATAGAACTAGCTGAGAGACAGCCAAAGCGAAGGACCCGGATGGTGTGGTGGTGAAGTGAGCTACTACCCGGTTAGGACAACAGTGCGCGTTCGTTCCCCACCGCGTACACCTGTGGTCCTGAGTTTTGCAAATATCTCAGCATTATACATGAATCAAAAGCCTTTGTTGTGCTGACAAAAGTGACATAGACTGTTGCTATGCATCCCTTGTTTTCTCACGATATTTCGATGAGTCTCGTTATCGTGTTGATGTGGTCCATCGTACTGAATCCTTTTCGAAACCCTGCTTGCTCACATGGGTGTCTTTCGTCCAGTGTCCTATTACGCCTGTTAAGGACGACTCGAGTGAAGAGTTTATAGAAACAGACAGCAGGCAGGTTAGGCAATCCACGTTTGCAGTGTTTTTCGTATTCTGAACTTAGCGCCTTTCTCTTCTTACCGCGAAATATGGAGTCTTGCGAGAAGAATGTAATACCTCCCAAGGGTTTACCTCTTCATCGTGGCTGCGAGGTACTCTTGGGTGTTGGGCTCCGATGTTCAGAGTGGGCTACATCTCCCAACACTCCTTCAAGACGCTGAAAAGTCGGAGAACTCCATACGGAAAACCACCTAAGAGTAAACTAACACGGTGAATCACCAGCGTCCTGGTACCAAATCAGCAGCGCAGTGGGAAATCTCGTTCACAAAGGTGGCGACTGCATGAGGTGGTGATAACCGCAGGAAGGATTTGGCTACGCTGGACTCATAATTTCAAGAAGCCATAATGGCTAAACCAGCAAAGATCCGGCCTCAGTATCAGGCACACTGGGCGCTACAGTCTACGAAGTCGGGGGGTGAGACAAACGTTGTTGGGACTACCACTATATCCGATCATGATATGGAATTGTTAAAAACGTAAGCCAATCCTTTTCACTCTGCAACCCACTGTTCGAACCACGAAATCTCTGCTGCTGAAAGACCGCTTGGAATTCTATCCTCTGAAGTTCGGGGTGCTGCCGAAATCATGAATACAGGTACAGCACAAGGACCCGGTAACACCACCGCTGCCTTATTTAAAGCTGGAGGCCACAATTTAAATGCACTTCTCGCATTCCATATGACATCTTACCTTAAGAAAGGGAAAATCACGGACAAATAGGGCACCTTGCGGTCATTCTACCACAAGAAGGATGGGCGAGGAGATCTGCATATGTACCGGTTATATGCTTTTAAGTGTACTCTACATGCTGCTCACGAAGACTGCTTCAGCCGAAATCGAAAGCTTTGGATGAAACAGAACCAGTTGAGCAAGCAGGATTCCAACCGAGATTTCGCTTTATCGACCACATCTAAACCTTTGAAGTCATAGAAGTATGTCGAAAGCACCATCGGACCTTGTCCTAACCTTGATCGACAACGAAAAAACGTTTGATGGTGTGGAAACGGGTGCAATCCAACATGTACTCGCCGACCATAGAGTGGACTCGTCCTCTTTTCAAACATTAGCTGACTCTTGTCGGAACCAAGTCGCAAGTACACAGCTTGTTCATCGACTCTTCACTACAACGTAGGAAAATGGGTCGGGCGAGGCGACACATCATATCGTCAAAGCTGTTTTCTGTTGAGCTGCAGTGGTAAATAAAGTCTCTTGATTGGGATTAAAGGCGCCTACGTACTGATAGAAAATTCCTGTCACATCACCGTCTCGCGGATGACATTTCTATCTTTTCGAGGACTACCAGTGAAGCAGAGACGGTGCTCAGTGAACTCAACAAAACGAGAAGAAAGATTGGACTGCACATAAATAGTTCGAATTCCCAGTTCACGAGGAACCCATGGTGTAAAAGTGATCAAATCAAGCTGGATGATTTTCTGATCATAGAGACCATCTTGTACGTGTTCCTTCGACGTTCACTGAACAAAGAAAACAACACGGAGAATTGCACAGAAGAAAGAGAGCAACATACGCCGCATTTAGGCCTCTCAAAGAAGCCACCGATCAGCCAACAGAACCAAAACTTTGCGCTCGCCTTTTCTATTGGACTGTCCTCCTATCGTTGTTATGCAGCAGAGACGAGGAATGATTCCTCGCTTGAACGATGCTTTCTGAAACATAACTGGCACTCACAAGGCCTAGTTCGAATGCGCATCTTAGACTTTCGAAATCTATCAAATCTTCGAGTGATACGAACACATGACGGATGGATAAATAGCATAATGAAGTAGACTCCAACAGAATGCAAGTGTCCTCTCGGAAACTGCTAGTAATACTAATAGTAAAAACGTTAAATATTATTAAAATATTAGTAAAGGAGAATGAGTCAAAAATTAACGGGCAAATTATGTTTCGCACTGACAATGCCTGTGCGATTGGTTGGATGTGTTGTCAACGTTGCTGAACTCGTACGACCCAACTGGCCATCTGTTTGTTTTCTATGCTTCCAGACCGAAACCAAAACACGAAACTCCTCGAGCATTACCTCCACCTCCACCACATATAGAGTTAGCAGGATGCGGAACAAAGGATGACCACACGTTGAGGTAGATGACGCGGTTTTTCATATTTGATACGCAAGACCTCTGTAAAGTTACGCATTCTTTCTAAAGAACCTTATGTGGTGAGAGATAAAGACCAGACACTGATTTCAAGCGTGTTGTCATTCCTCATCTGTAGCGACGATGCGCATGGAACCCATAATTGCTGATTAGCTGATTTCGACAAGAAGTTGTGAAAAGACTTGTTGCTTAAGAACGCCTTGTTAAAAATGGCCAATTTTATTCTATACTTGATTTTCGAGAATACAATTTCAGAGATGTTGAGTCCTTAAGGCGGGACGATGAGAGCAGCAAGAGAAAGAAGAAGAAACTACGAGGAGGAACCGATAATGTTACCTAGCACCAGCGTTACAACTTTGCACGAGTTTCCTTCTTATAAAAGCTCCAAATTATTTCTCATGACAACTTTACACATCTATAAAGGCTGAAATACAAGTAGACAAGCACAGGCAGCTACTGAAAGGGCCGAAAGAAAAAGCCGCCATATGTTCGGATAATGTAGGTTTCTGGAAGGTTTGTTAACGATAATGGTCGCGTTTGCTAAAGGATACTCATAGGAGACGTTTACTGGTAACGTCTACATTTCGTTTATTTTCCATCTTCGTCTACGGACCTACCTATTCGCTCTGAACGTCACCCGATGTCGTTTCTTAAAGCATTTAGCAGAAGGTTCACTTTTTCGGACCAACTTTTCCATATTTTTAACTGCACATGTGGTTAGAAGTAGGAAAAGTAAGGTATTACAGTGTCAATTAAAGGAACGTTAAAAAACAGCATTAAACTCCCGATTATCGACATAAGAGGAGCCAATTTAGTTGTTCTCAAAATCTTTGAACTTTCTTCTTCAACCCTTCTCGTTTTCGACTTCCATCAAGAGTTCCTAGAGCAGCGGTCGATTTAACGTCATTTTCCAGAGATTCTTCAGAGGAGTACGTAAGCTTAGCGAATGATTCTACCTAAGAATGAGGAATGGCAGGATTATGTTAGTACTTTTGAGGAACCATCACGAGTTAGTTGAGTTCCACCACCGTTTTCTCCAGCAAAAACGCCCCAATTCTGAAATAGACAAGCATGTCGCTGTCGCTCCAGGTCCTGTCACTTCTGATGACAACGGTTACTTTCATTTCAGAGAAAGAAAACTATTGAATAAGCAATATTT